>JACBWW010000012.1:2591572-2635060 GCA_020086605.1 Lanius collurio
TGATTGTCCATAACAACTGATAGAAACCAAAGTTTGGCTTCTGCTCTCTTGTTTAAGTTGCTCGTAGTTCAGGCTGGCAGTATGGTTAGAGTTTGCATAGGGTTGTTTAGTTTGGTATTCATGCTTTTTGTTGGGGGAGAAGGTGAGGTGTTGGAGATCTGAAGAATTTGTAGTCATTAAATATTTCAAGTGTTAAGTCTTAACTGTTTAAAAGCAATTCTCTGTGATTACATTCTATTCCATTTAAAATAAGATCACATGACCCCAAAAGTCTACATAGCAACGTGATTGAAAGGGGAACTCAAAGTATCTTTTATGTGTGAAATTTGAATATTCCGTTATTTCAGGATGTTGCCAGTTCTAAGATCTTTGGTCTTTGTGGCCTGATCAGAAGTTTTCTGGTCAGGATCACAACTGTATAATATCCAATTAAAGATCTCATTCACTTTATTCTTTTTCATCATTTTCTGAGATGCAGTACAGACAGAAAAATGCAAGAGTGTATGTGAAAGGGCCACTCGAGGCAATATGATGTGGATGTTGGGCATTAGATAAATAATTACTGAAGAAGCATCAGCTTTAATTTCTGCTTCATCCTTTGCAATAAGGATGCAATATCTCCCCAATGTTCATGTTCTCAAAACTGTTTACTGGAGGCTTCTTTTAAAGCTTTTGCCAGCTTACATGTCTTCACTGTAGTGAACATTTTGCTATTCAAACAGCTGTCTGCAGCTAGACAGACACTGTTTGCCTTAGCAACTTAATCCTAGTTGTCTAAATAAGTATTATAATAAAGATAAGCTATATTTTTAATACAAAGAGAACTTTCAAAATTATGGTGTCTTTTTCAAAAATCTATCATGACACAACTAGAGTAATATCAGAATTGTAACACAGATGTTAGTCATCAGCTGCTTAGCTTGTGGCTGGGGACTTTCTGTGAAAATACTGCACACAAACAGAAGGCTTCCTATGCGATTTGTACACTGCTGATACAAAGGCAAGCAAGGCTGACTACAACAAACTGTTTAGAAAAGTCACCTTAATTCTTAAAATTCCTTTGAGAGCAACCTGTGCAATTCTTTATCTGAATAATACAGTAATTTGTAGATAAAACTGTTAAATGGAATTTTTATTCTGTGTTACGGTAAATAATCCCACTCATTTCAAGTGGGTCAAGAGTCATGAAAGCATATCTATGATTTAAAGATATTTCTATTTCTCATCAGACTATTTGCTGTTACCCAAGCTTGACCTGGGATCAGCAACTACCCATTGTAAAAGGTTTGGATAGTTTCTCTTCTGAGATCTGAACCCCTGAGTATATCTAGCAGGTAGAACAGTCTACATGATGGGCCCACCAGTGTAAAAAATACCTACTCTTGGTATCTTCTTGAGCATAAATATGGGCTTTTTTAGAACATACTGCAAACAATTTCTTTACATGGGTTTTCATTTTGTTTGGTGATGGTGTCACCATGAACTCAGTTTACTTTTCTGGTAAGAAGAATTTGTTTGCATCATTATGTCATAGTTATCCTTCCAGACATTAGGTGTAGGTCCCAAGCAGGAGTTTGGGCCTGAATTTTCAGGTTACAAACTGCTACAGTAGTGATGACAGTGATACTGACACTGTGATTGTTCCAACAATACAGAATTTTGCCAGTGACTTAAGAACAAAATTAAGGTACTCAGTGGCACACAGAACACAAAGTAAGTTACATCTAAACCATTTTGGGAGGAAATGCCCACTTAATAAGACTAACAGCTAGTTAAAAAAAAAGACAAATAGGAAGCAAAGTTGTTCACTATGTCTTAAAAAATTTAGCATCATTTACCGTATTTGTATTCTGCAAAATTGGTGTCTATTGTGTCCTCTTTACATAAATCCAGATGAAGATATCATCCTGAAAAGTCTGAGAAGTCTGAATTTAGTTAACACATGGTAAAAATGGTTCTTGGTTAGGAAGTGTACTTAAAAAACAAAATCTGAGCAGAGGGGTATTAGAAGTGATTCTAAAACTTTCTTTTTTTTCTTAAGCAAGTTTTCCACTGAGTCCTAAAGGCCTTATCTATGATCAACAAAATTTCTATGACAGTTGATCTGCTTATAGGGGATGGATACAGGGGAGAAAATGAGAAGAATTGAATAGCTATGAGTAAAATAAATATTCTGTCTGCAGTATCAGCAACCTCAGGTGTTCAGAGCCATTAGCCAGGCTCTAAGAATCATGACATTGGAACTGAAAGTTGTTTACATTTTCTGTGTCTCCTGAACCTCTAAGAAATTGTCAAGTCATATTTTCAGGCTTTGCCTTGCAATCATAAACACTACAAAATCTTTTAAAAGCTTACCTTCTCTAGCAATAAATCACTTGGCTCCAAAATCTATAAGAAAGAAGCTAAATATTGTAAGTTACAGTAAATTTTTAGGACTTGACAAAAACTGTGAGAATACTGGAGAGCTTATTATACTTTTCTTTCATTGTGCATCACTGATGTTTGCATCTTCTCTGTGTGTGAAGGACTTTATTAGTACTGTATATGCTCTCAGAGCTGAAGCTTTAGACCTTTGAGGCCACCTTGGGAATTGGCTGCATTCTCCTACTTGTTTGTTTTGCTGCCCACTTACAGCAGTTTGTTCGTAACAAACACTGGTGAAACTACAAAATGTAGATATTTAATTTAATCACTGGAAACAGCCACAGTAAGTTCAAACACCTGAAACAAAGTGCTGCTTGTAATGCATTAGGAAGAGGCAACACGGAGGAGTACAACAACCTTTGCTTATTTGAATGACATTTCCTCTGGTTCTCTGAGAGCCTCACAATACTTTCCCCTGTGTACTTTACAACAGAATTCAGTGTCTGCTCCCCTGAAGGAGCATTAAAAGCTGGTCCTATGTCAATGCCAAATTGTTTTTCATGTATTGCAAGGACTACCAGGTCCCTCCTTCACCAGAAAAACCTGTTCCTCAGGCACTCCTCTTCCTCATAGTTGGACGCACAGTCAGAGAGGCCATTATGAAGAATTTAATTTGGGTGGATTTTCTATACAAGATGTGTCCCTGACTGAAGATTTGATACCTCAAACTATTTCCATGGTTTTTTGGCTTTATTTTTGACATTCTATTTTTCAGTTTAAGTTTTTCACAAGTTTGGTTTTCTGGTTTTGTTTTGGTTTTTTTTAATGTTACAATTGGAAAAAAAAACCCAACCCTCTGATTTTTTTGTGTTCTTCCTTTACTTTACCAGGAGGACTAAATGCCACTTGTTTTTTTCTCATAATTTACATCCAGCTCCCAGAAAGACAGACACATTTCTCCACAGTTCATTGTGAAAGAACTGGAACCGTATATGCCACTACTGCTGACATGAGGACATCAGCAATACATCTGAGGTCATGAAGGATCAGTAAAGGCATAATCTTAAACAGGATTTTGCAGAGTGACTCACATACCTGAGTATTAATCCTTGCAGCAAAGGCATATCCTAAAGTAGGACGGTGAAATTTTCCATGATAAATCCCATAACATCCTGATAATTCCTGTTCTTTCTTAAAATAGTTCCTCTGGAAGTGCCAACTTGAAAAGAATGTGTAAGCCTAAAATGCATGTTTAGTCTTTCCCTTTCTCCTTGATGTCAGTGGGTTTAACAAAGATATCACTTTTTCTTCAGGCTGAGAATACAGTACTTCAGGCTTATTTATGTCCCATATTACAAGCAGTACAGTTGCTGCAGTCAAAATAGAGTCTCAAACCAATAGTACAATCAGCGGGATTTTATTTGAAAACAGTGAATGTAAACATTGCTTGACCCAGACTACTCTGGAGCCAAAGTTGAGATTGCAATGTAAAAAACTAAGCTAATCTCTTTAACAGCTATGCACAGGAGTCTGCAATGCAGTTTTGAGTTGAAATTTAGATCTGCTTAGTCATTATAGTCTTAAGAGATTTTGGATTTACACAGATAACTGCCAGAAAAAGTCTGATTTACTCCAAACTCACCAGTGCTTTGGAGGTGAAAAAAAGAAAAAAGATGTGTTCTGTCGAAGTCTAATGTATGACTGATTTTAACATTGTTATTTTGAATTTTTATCCACCTATTAAATTTAAAACTTGCCAGTTAGGAACAATATTAGGTACATCAAGTTCTTCCTCAATACATGGTGCAATGAAAAACTTAGATAATGCCTTCAGGTATTGCCAGAGTTAAAAACTAAACAGCACTTAATTTAAGTCACAAATTATCTGACAGAAGTGACAAAGAACAAGGCTGGAACAAATATTTTCCAGTTGCAAAACATAAATCAGCTGCACTAGATCTTTTCTTCATTCTTTCTGGAGCAGTCCTATGAACATACAGTTAGAGAATATATCAGGGCAAAGAAACTAAATTAAATTAAATTAAATTTGCTTTTTAAGCAAATTTAGGATTTTAAAAAAATAAAAATAGACTTATAATCACATTTACATTCAGCTGTGGAAAACAAACATCTGCCTTGCAAAATCTACTATTCATCCATCTGTACTTTCTCTGCTCACTCAGTGCCATTTTTATTTTTTCTTTTGTTCTTCACCCTGCAATATCTGAATGTAATACTTTTTAACTTCCATTCCTCCATTTTCATAGGGGGAATATGTTTCCTTTCAGTTCCTAGGCCCCTGGTATGGCAACAACTCCATATTCCTTTCAGAAATATCTATCCTTCTCACAGATCAGCATGAATATGTCTTTTGCTTGGCACCTGGGGAAAGCACCATCCCAGGGGAGTGAGCAAGCTGCCAGGATTCATCCACCTTCTGCCCCTCCCTCAAACCTAAGAGCTTCTATCTCTGAGAGGAGATGTGCTCTGGGATAAGGCTATCAAAAGCATTTCTGGATATGATAGTCTCACTAATGGGGAAAGGATATGTTTGCTCTGTAACTTTAAACTGTGTAGCTTTTCAGTAAATGTGAGACAGTTGTAAATGGACAAATCAAATAGAGTTCATCACTGCTGCAGGTTCTGGGGTTGGTTTTGTTGCTTGACCTAAAGCTGCCGTCTGTGAAGGCATGTGCCTGAGCCATGTGATGATGAAGGATTCTGCTGTAGGCAAGCAAGTTTTTGACCTCCCTCTTGGATCAGAAATGTTTACTTATGTGAATCCTAAAGTGTTAGAAAGTAGAGAAAATGCATTTCTGGTTTGTGATACAGGTGCCCCTTGATTCAAACCCCTCCATCTTGGTTACTCCTAATGCTTTGCTTTAAGCCCTCAAAAACTTCTGTATCTGTTAACTTTACTACTGGAATAACTTTTATAATCCTTCAATGCACAGAACTTACACAAATATGTTAAAATGTCTGTCAGATTGTGACCAAAGCACATTTAGACATCTTCTGCCACCTGCATACTGACTGGGTAGCTCTATTCCAAACAGTGCTCCACAAGCAGATTAATATTTAAAAAGATGTGATCAGTCTTCTTCTCTGAAATCTGGAGATTTCCAGGACGCAGAAGACCTCTTTAGCAGTCTTTATCCAAAAATAACTAAAAAGAGACAGAGCTCAGAGTTCCTCAAGGACATTTATTTCTGGGATGATAAGGAAAAATACCTTCCTTACCTTAGGTGAGACATGTGACTAGAATTGCATTTATTCATTGGGGTGCACATAGCTGGAACTGGGCTACTTACACAGAAGTTGGCAAAGCCTTTGTAAACTCCTTCTTCAACTTTTATGTTACATCTAGAGAAAGTTCAATTGTGGAATGAATGACAATGAATTGGAATGAATCTAGAATGAATTGGACTCCTGCATTCAAGATAGAGAAAGCAAAATTACATTTATTTCTATGTAGCATTTTCTTTTTTTTTTTTTTCCTTTGGAGTTAACACACTCATCATGTATGTAAAGTACACAGCTGCTGATTAAAAGATTGCAAAAGGGATGCAAAAAAAATCTTTTTAAATGTACAGAATGAAATAGTTTGAGTGGCATTTTGTGATTTGTTTTCCAATTAGGAATGACATTTAATTTTAAGACTTGAGCTGTTTTTAAGATAACATTTTGTTGGTTCAGGTGCATATGCCTACTAGTGTGATTACTGATTGTAACTCTCAGGGTTTTAGGCACAGAGACATGGTCCCTTATATCTTTTCCCAATAGTCTCAGTTTTAATGTATAGGACTATACTTATTGTTGTGGGTGACACAACCCCAAATTTAATTTTGCTTCCAATTTTTTATGTATTATGTGTATTTCTAGATTATTAAGGAAGCTGTAGGTTTTAGATCTTCACTGACTTCACCAGTACTGGTGGTAGACCTTTCTCTTTAAGAAGAACAAGCTAAAACACAGCTTGTTATGCAGACCACAAATTTTCATAAGGTCAGTTTTGAGATGTGTAGGCATTAGCATTGATTTGACAGTTTTCACATTAAAAGTCTGTGGTCAAACTAACAAAGTGTACTTCTTTCATAATAAATATTTTTAAGTCATTTATCTAAAAATGGCAACATTTACAAGGAAAACTCACTTTTTAGAAGTTCCCCAACAGTAGGAGATGCTTCATAGAAATAAGCAAAACCTCATCTATACTGGTAACTTGCAAATAAGAGGCTGCAGTGATGGCTCACACTCACATTAACCTGACAGAAATTGTCTCTTCATGTGCTCAGTTGCTTATTCCCATCATCTTCCTTAATGCTGGTACAAGCAGCAAGACTTTTGAGGGGGCACAGTCAGGCAAGTTAAAGAGCACATGCACCCATTTTTGCATGTAATCAGCAGGATTTAATCACATTAAACAGACTGTATAATCATGACCTGATTCTGCAAAACTGTGAGTTTGAGTTTTGCATCTTAAACGACTGCACATTTTAATCATGTTATAGCTTATATGATACTAAGCACAAAACCTATGCTAAAGAAATCTATTTTCATTTCAATAGGATGCAGCTGACAGCAGTACTGAAGGAAAATTGTGATGAAGGAATTAGTAGGTTGGATATGTGCTTATATATAATATCAAAAATAGGTGTAGCACAAAATAAAAAGAGGAAGGACAGGGAACCAGATTATTTCCTGTTTTGCTTTTAAAAACTTGTTTTCTTTGAAATGCTTGCCTGTCTTTAAAAAATGCTTTAAGCAAGCTGCCTGGATTAAATCAAAACAGTAATTATGATTTCATGAGTTATTCTGTATCTTTTAGGACTGAGGCTTTGATCTCTGACATGCTGTATTATATTAGTGTTTATTACAGACCACCATGCTATTACTTGACAAATAGGGAATCTTTCATTTTGCTGGGACTTGCATTTAGTTACAATATCTTTCTGGGAATATAAAAATAATCTTTTTTCTTATATAAGATTAATACTGTAGTTCAATTTTGGTTTTTATGAGCAATAGGGAAATTTTCCAAACCAAATAAAGCATCAGCCATTCTTTATGTATTTGCTGTTGTAGAACATGCAGATTACTGCCAAAGGGTGTATTTTAAATTGTATTTTCAAATTGGTTTTTATAAGATAACAAAAATGCCTGTGTGGGCTCAAATGTGTGTGTTACATGCATGCACACATGCATGTTTATCTCTCTGTTTCCCATTAATTCCTTTGAGCCCTTTGGCTAATTCCAACCAAATTAACTTAGGACCATAGTTCTAAAAATAAATAGGTTCCTACAAGGCTTGGAAAATGGCCAAGTAAAATAAGGAAATCTTATCAGTGTTCTGATTGAAGGAAAAGTTGTTGTGTAAGTGCATTAGACACTAGAGAGGCTACCTTGAGGACACCCTGTTTAATTATCTCAGACGTGGAAAAGAGGGACTTCTTGGCTAATGCCTAAACTGGATGGTGCATGTTAAGATATATTCAGGATGCATAGCTGTCTGGTTTTATGTCTTCTTTCTTTACCAGCTGTGGGAGTGTTTCCAATTCCTCCATTCATGTGCAGCCTCTGATGTTACGGCTGTTAAGTCCCTGGAATATCCAGCTCAATGAAATTACTTGATGAGTGTTAAAGGGTACCTGTTGCCTCCATCCAGCCTGTGTAGATGTTTGTTGCCTGCAGATATCAGCACCAAATAGGCAGTGTGTCCTTCAGCATCATGCATCCATACTGCTACCCTGTCTTCCGCCCTCTGGGATGGTCTGTAGTGCGTGGCAGTCATATAATTAACTGACAGTCTGAAGACTGGTAGACCTTTCTCTTTTAGAAGAACAAGCTAAAACACACCTTGTTATGCAGACCACAAATTTTCGTAAGGGCAGTTTTGAGATGTGTAGGCATTAGCATTGATTTGACAGTTTTCACATTAAAAGTCTATGGTCAAACTAATAAAGTGTACTTCTTTCATAAATATTTTTCAGTCGTTTATCTAAAACCGGCAACATTTACAAGGAAAACTCACTTTTTAAAAGTTCCCTGTCTTCCACCCTCTGGGATGCTCTATAGTGCGTGGCAGTCATATAATTAGCTGACAGTCTGAAGATAGATCTGCGGAAGCTTCTCAGCTCGTTTTCACCTGTGAGTCATAAGCCAATCTCCACGGACTAGCAGACGTTTGGTGCTGCCAGCCACCTTCAAAGGTCTCCAGAGCGCTAGATCTCATAGCTTAAAGGAATTGAAAGTGCAAGAAACTCTGCAGGGTGTGCCCCCTTTGATACTTTACAACTGTTTTGTTGTTGTTGTTTTTCTCCATTTGCCTAATACTTCCAATCCAAATGCTATATGGCAGAATAAAATTTTCTTATTAGTCTCACCATGTGTCTATGGCACTTTTGTCAGACTCCTGGGACTTACATTCTTGATTTTCTTGAAATCCCCACAACATACAAAAAGTTTCTTAGTTTTGTGGTTGAAGAGAAAGATGAAAGAAATGATTTAGTAACAAAAAAGCAAACCAAAATAGAAAAAAAAAAAAAGCCCACAACTTCACACTAACAAAAATAATTCTAATTTTTTTGTGATTTTGATTAATGAATTCATATGTCCTTATATTGTCCTTGTATATTAATAGCGTGCCTTAACTAGACATGTCAAGGAGGACATTCAGAACACCCATAGCAACAGCAGCACTACAGTCACATACTTCTTTAAGATTTTTTTTTTTGTTTGCGTAGAAAAGGTGATCTCCATTTGGCATAGGATAGAACTACTATAAAATATGGTCTAAGTTGTAATTTGGTCTTTTCTGGGTTTTCTGTGTGCAAATATATTCAAAATGCTTGATGAAGTACTAAAACTTTCTTTTATGTGCAACTGCATTTAATATAGACATTTGGAGAAGAAGAGATCGATTTATTGCTGTACTTATTTGAATTGATGGGCATTTCATTTTGCAATAGATTTTCCAAGGTCTAAAACGCTAAGAAATATAAGGATAACTCTTCACCTCTTTTAAAGTAATTATGGAGAACATTTGAGGTGGCAATCATCATCCATGCATGAAACTATTGCTTTAAAGGCAAATATCAGTAGCTTTTTCATGTAATGGTACATATACATAGTAAGAACTTGGAAGCTTTTATGGACATCGTGGTCTTTTATGGCACTTTTGGGGAATGTTGGTATTTCTAAAATATTTTGCTGTAGAAACTAGCATGGACACCATTGATAGAAAAACCTGATTCTAGTTAAAATCTTCAAGTATCTGTGCATGCATTCCATAGTTAAATCATAAAAACTTATTTATGGCCAAACTGTTTTATAATTAAATGTATGTTTACTTAAATGCTAAGACCAAAATACACAATGGAGAAAAGTTATCTTATTAAAGATACAGTTTCTTACTATTTCAGTTAAGGTATGAGATTCCAAAACAAAATAGTGGAAGTTTCTATATACGTCTTCCTATAAGACCTAGAATTACAAAACTTAATAGTCATGGTAATTTTAAGTTTAATAATTACTTTCAGAGGCTAGTTATATATCTTAAGGAGCAGAAAAAGCTGTTGTAAAAACTGGAAATTAATATTAGAATTTGGTTGTCTGTGGATTTATGACACAATCATGTACTCTTGCAATAATCCCATGTTGCCACAGGTCCATATAGCACACATATTGCAGAACTCTGGTCCTCTCCAAGGCCTGTGTTGGCCTCACCCCTAGCAGTATTTCCAATGTCCACCACTATTGGCAAATATAGTCCAAATAGCCCAGCATTCAGCATATCCTAAATCTACCTTAATTTTGCCTGCTCTCTTTATGGTATGACTAGCAGCTGCACTGGCTGACAGGCCAGTGTAAGTAGACCAGCCAAGCACTTCTGTTAAATAGGATATAAAATGTTTCCATTCTATATGTCTTTCTTCCAATTTACATTTGTGGCAGCTCTTTTCTCTCTAGACGTGTCTTTTTTTTTCACTCAATATGAGGACATATATCAACTGAGAGACCCTTAGTTCTTTTTCTGCCACCAGGTTCCAAGTTACCAGGAGAGGGTCTTGTGCAAGCAGAACCATTTCATAACTTCTGAGGGAAGTACTCAAAAAAAAGAGCCAAATTCAAATTTTGACTCTCTTCTGCATTTTTTTTCTTAGTGGCTTTAACATAAAACCCATGAACAGATATATAGAAGTAATTCTGCCCGTGATCTTTTTGAATCCCATGCATTCAATCTAATGCATTGGGTCCTGAAGTGATATTGGGTTAAGTATATGATTTTGAGCTGCTAAAAACTGAGAAACAAGCTAAAGCTGAAGAAGAATGAGCCTCTGAATCAATATGTCTCACCTGAAGTCACGTCATATTCCTCGTATACGTATTCAGGGATGACCCTTTAGGGCTCAAGTGTATAATAGACTAGGCCTGCCACCGTAGTTTTGCCATCCCTGGATTGAGAGTACAGGGTGTCACTGATGAGCATTTCAGTCATGAAGTTTGTTCTACATTGTCTGTCAATCCAATTATAATTATGTTTATTCATGAAAATCTGTAGTAGTTTCTGATGTTCTCCCAAGCTTCTAACATTAGTTCAGGAATACCGTAAGATTCTTTATTTTGCCAGCTTCATAACAATCTGTCTGATTTTCCTTTTAATCACGTTTTCTTCTTTTTTTTTCCCATATACACCCCATAAGACCTAATTTAGTGCATTAAATCTTCCACAGTGATGGCTCTACCTTTATGCTTAGCTGAAGAACTGACTCAAAACTAAAAATAAAAACCTCTCCAATCAAAGGATGAAGCTACTGATAGGTGTATAAATTAACAAAATAGTTTAAAGTCAGAAAAATGTATCTAATTAAGTTTCTGTCAGACACATAGCCATGGAAAAAAACCCACGTTTCTTATAAAATTTGGGACAAACTGTTTTCAAGAATTACTGTATTTTATTAATCACAACAATTGCTTAGTACAAAGTCTCGTGAAGATTAAAAATCACTTTCTGTGATGCAAAGCAGATTGTTACTAATGGGAAATAATTATTTTCCCTAGTCTTCATCCCAGCTGGTGTTATTAATGTTTCTAAAGGTATACCTATTTTCAGTGATGTTTCTAGGACAATTCTCTTTCTGAGAAGATTTCAGAGGTGATCTAATTGTTTAATGGTATCGGTTGAGCCACTCAAAGCAAAATTTTGGAGGGTTTTTTTTTTTATCAGGGTGACTGTAATTCTGTAACCAGAGGAATTCTCATGGTGAATGAAGAGATACAGTTCATGTCAGGGCCCCAAGTGTACAATTGCTGTGAGAGTCGTGACCTGAGACCTGGACCCACCCAGCTGCTGTCCCTGGCCCAGGACCTCCGTTTAAGCTGTCTTGTCCATAATTTGAAGCTTAAGTCCCTTACCATTGATTGTAAATGGGTGGAGAACTATGGCAAAACTCTCATTTTTCCATGGGTACTACACACCTATTCCTTCTCAAGCTCCCTTTCTCAACACCTAGGAGTAGAGTAAACAAAACAAGTTCCCTGTCTAAAATCTGCAACTAATTTATTACCTGATCTAAGTGCCCACAGTAGCATCTGAGAAGACAGAGGAAGGGGTGGTGGGGAAAGCAGTAGCAATGAAATAAGCAAGAGTATGCTTTCCTAGGAGAAGTAAAGGTCCTGGATGCTTCCCTATGTTTTGAAAGGTCTTGTGGGGTTTTTCCCAACATGTGCCAGGTGATGCTGGTACTGTACTGGGGTTATGTCTTTTACACTGGAGCTGTGAATTCTCATACTGATCTGTTCGCCGTGAGTAATTCTGCAAGAAGTGTTGGAGAATTGTAGAATGGTTTGGGCTGGAAGGGACCTTAGAGACGCCCTCCTGAGCTCCCGTCAGTGCTGCGGTCTCTGCCAGCACCCTGCGGTGGTGCTCGGCAGGGCCAGCGGCGCCGGGTGTGGCTGCAGGATGGGAAATGGGCTGTGACTCTGCCTGCTCCCTCCAGTCCTCCTACCCCAACTCAGTGCCAGCTCAGGCACCTTTATCAAGACTATTCATTAGTTTTACTTTCTTTTTGTCAAAAGATAATGATTTTTACTGAATAAACCCTCCAGCCATTAACTGGTACCATGTTACTGATGGATGCTTGAAGAAACAGGACTTAGCTTGAGAAATGTAGACTTAAGAACTTCTTTTCTCAAGCAAGGGCTTTTTTCCAGGCTAATCCCACATCTCTATCAGTATTCGGTCTATACATTTATAGTATGAGAATTTCTGAAGAAGGTCGGTAAGGAAAATTTGGCATCTGTGTGGTTTCTGTGTGTTCTTCATTGTGAACTTTATCTCTTAGCCTGTTCGGTGACAACAGATGTCAGAGCAGGTTATTAACTGCTGCTTTTAGCTAAGCTCTGTAATTTGACTTCCAAATTACAAAACTGAGGGTTCTGTAGCCAGAGGCATATTTAAACTGTAGCAGCATGTCTCCAGTGCAGCACTATCTCCCATGTCACTGACATGATTTCAATGGTCCTAGATGAAGTTGGTAAAGCATGTGACTAGTGAATCAATTCAACTGCAGCAAAGCAAATTTGTTAGGCAGGTACAGACAGGGATATTTGACCCCTTCTCTTGTCTTCCAGATGAGACTGAGATTCAAAATTCCAGGCTGTGGAGGTCATAGGTTATATTTGTTCACATTAGAACTGGGTCATTGCAGTTTATTTTTATACCTCCTTTTTCTTATCTTGCCTGTACTCAGGCTGCTTATTGAACAAAGGCTGCCTGAGCTACTAGTAGGGTTAGAACCCAGCCTCTGCACAGACCTATTTTTTTTAAAAAAAAGTGATCAGCTAGAAACCTATCTTTTAAAGGAGCTGTCTGAATGAAAAAAGACAGGCTTTTCAAATTCTTACCATTGCTTTGATAGTTGTCTATCATTGAACTTAAGTACAGAGATGCACAAGTCCTTGAAGAAACCTGTCTGTAAATACTGAAGGTGAAAGCAGTTCTACATTAAAAAAAAAATTGTCCTGCTTCTAGGGAATAGTCATGCATTTATGGATAGTCCAGGTATTCACCTGGTATTGTCCTAGGTATCTGAGGCCTTCAAGACTGTCTACCTACAAAGATAAATGTACTTTTAATAAAAAGTATGTATTTCTAATTTTTCGTAAATATCACATCATGTCCATTTCAAACAATACTAAATGATGCTATGATTCTGAATATCTCCAGAATGCTCAAAACAAAGAACAAGATCCTTTAATTACTGCAGACAAGATGTACCCGCTTATAATATTCCCTCCTTTTCCTCTATTTTTAAAGGGTTTTATATGGTAATGAAACTAAACTAATATTTCCAAATGTGTTAAATGCCATTACTACATGTCTAAACCTTTGTTTCAAGGTCACTGGACTTAAACAAAATTAAGTGGATGAGAAAGAAAGGAATTGCTGTGCATGAGGGAGGCAGGAAAAACTTATAAGCAGATCAGACTTACAAAGTAGGGAAGCAGGAATGTATTACTTTATAATTATAGCTTGATAAGCAATTACTTGACATGGACTGAACTGCACAGTTTCCCTGTATTTTGGGGTCTAAGTACTTAAATTGTGAGAACAGATGCAACTTTTTTAACATTTAATGGCTTTAAGCAAAATTTTTAACAATTTCACTATCTGTAATGTGAGGAGTCTTCACAAACCAAGATGATGATATAACATGATGAAAAGCATGTCTTTTGTAAATGTTTCTAAAGTGCTAGCAACAGATTTAATTCTGCACGACAGCTCTGTAGCAGGGGATGACATGGTTCTATCATGTCAGCTACGGTCTGAGATAGAATTTACTGGTGGATTTGAGGCTTGCTGTAAGTTATTACAGGGGAGCAAGGCATCGTGCTTCCAGTATAGAGTGACAATACAGTGAATACGCACAAACCACCTACTTTGTTTGTTTTTATTACTTGTTTTACATTTGAATTTTGTCAAGAGCCCACTATTCATCCATTCAGGCCTTTGCTTGATCTCCTGGCTCTCAGCTGGAAGGATCCTTGAAAAGCAACTAGATGTTTTAGACCTCTCTTTTCTCTGGGACTATTCTATGGGATTCTCCCAAGTAACCCCCTGAAGGGACCTGAAGTTCAGGGCTATGATTCTGTTTATTGGATTTGCTTCCTTTTTTCAGGATCCTGAACTCTGCAATGTCATGTGGAGCCACTGCAGACAAAGCTACCCTCAAATCTACCTGCTTCTGTTCATTCTTTATTTGCCCATCTTAGGAAGTGGCCACCAATGCCCTCCAGAAACCTCCTGGATTGCTTGTGCTCTGCTCTATTGTCTGTTTATCAGAGGACTGGTGGTTCAGGTCATTCCTGATGAATAATTGTAAATGTGAAGCTGCTTCAGTTGTCTGAGGAGGCCTCATCTATTGATCAGACAGTCTGTAGGAGACACCTACCAAACTCTGGCCATCCTGATTTCTTCTCTCATCCCAGTCCATAAGCTTTCAACTGTGTCATTATCCATCCCAGGGCAGAGCTCTGGGCATCCCTATTGTCTCCCATATGTAGGGCTGTTGCCTCTCTTTGCCACCGTTGTCTGTCCTTCTTGAAAAGCCTACACAAACCCATGACAGCTCTCCAGTTGTATGAGCTATCCTACCATCCTCCTTCCCCCATCCATTCCCTGTGCTGTGGGTGTTAGTTTGGGCCCTCAAGAGGCACCCAGCTCTTCTGATTTAAAAGAAAAGTTGTAAGATAATTCCCTGTCATATTTTCCCACTTATCAATTCCTTCTTTCCCCTTTCTACCTTGTTTTGGAGGTATGGCTTATCCCTCTCCTCAAGCAATCTTTCCTTACCAAATCTGATCCACCCCTTCCTCACTCACAAGCTGATCATTTTTTTGCAAAAGAAGGGAGGGGGAGATAAAATAACTTTATCTTTTTGGCCGTTCTTTTATAGGTGGCTACCAATTTAGGTTTATCCTCTCTATTCAATCATAGATTTCTTCACAGCTTGTAGAATTTGAAATCTTATTTCCAGTTTGATTTGTAGGGAGCAAGGCATTAAAATCTTAGTGGGAACAGGCTTCCAGACTTGTGAACATATGGCATGATTTGTTTGTCCAACCACATTGTATCAGAAAACTAGCAAAAGGAGTATGTAATAAGCTTGTTCTGCATTAAAGGACTAACAGGTGTTAGTGTAAGGGGGAGTATTGAAGGAGTCTGACTTCCATCTCCCTTTCTGCCATAGATGGAATGATATGCATGTTTTATGTACTTCTTGTTGCATCTCTAATATGGAGATATTTTTTAAAATGTAATATCTATGTAAACTGCTCTGGGAAACCAGATTACACAAATGATCCGTGTCTGGAGAAGTAGGTGTTCAAAGGACTGGTCAATGACCACCTGCAGTATTCACTGCTGTCCTCAGCTGTCACAGCTGCCTTAATGCAGAAATTACTTTTCTACAGGGCAACAGAGGATTTATCAGCACTTTCAAGTTACTCGTTGGGATGGGATGAACTTTCCTCATAGCAGCTCTGTAGTGCTGAGTTTTGTGTAGCCCAAGCAGTGTTGATAACAGTGTTTTGGCTATTGCAGAGCGATGCTTGCACAGCATCAAGGCTGTCTCTTCATCCCCACCCTGCCAAAGGCCAGCAGGCTGGGGGTGGGCAAGGGGTTGGGAGGTTGGGAAAGCTCTCCTAAACTCCCCACAGGGACATGCTGTACTTTGTGATATCATGCCCAGCAATAAAAGCTAAGGGGTGGGAATGTGGGAAAAGTGGAAATGGGCCACTTGTTTTTAAGATATTTGTCTTCTGAAGTGACTACTATGCCTACAGAGGTTCTGCTTCCTAGAAAGTGGCTGGACAATGCCTGCTTGATAAGAAGTAGCGAATAAATCTTCCTCTTTTCTTTGTTTTGTTTTTGTTTTGCTTCCATGTACAGCCTTTGCTTCTTTCATTAAAGTGCCTTTATCTTGACCCATGAGCTTTTAATCTTCTTTTCTCCCCATTTCGATGAGGAGAGGAGCTGAGAGAGCAGCTGGGTGGGGACCTGACAGCCAGCCAAGGTCAACTCACCACACTTACTTAACATAGCTAATAATATTTTAGTTTAAATACAAATAAAAAGATGAAATTCAAAATTCTTGAAGCAGGTATAGGGGCCAGTGGATATTTATTTGCTTTAAAATACATCTAGGATGAAATGGACCAGCTAATGAATTTGTAGAGACTTGCTAATACATATTCACTCCCAGTGAACCAACAGTGACTCCTAGATGAAAAATTGGCACCCTGCTTACAATAATACTTGCTTGGACTATTGATCACCATTAACAGGGTGAGAATAACTAGTAATGAAGCTAGTAATGATCTCTAGCTTCTTACTGATTTTTAAATGGATTTATATCTGTCAAGAAATTAGGCACATCATCAAATTCCATTTGTAATCTATAACAAATGTGTACTTCCTTTGCTAGTGTTTAAAGACTGTGACGACTTCAGGTACCTGGATCCTGAATAATGCAATAATAAAGCTGTCTATCTTGAATATAAATATAACCAATATTAACATCAAGGATTTAACTCTAGGTGGCAGTTTATTCCATATATTTTTAAATGCAGGCTTAGCAGAAGCACAGTAATCAGCACCCTTTTGTAAATGCAACATTATAAATGCTGAAAGAGAAAGCAAATAAGGCAGTGGTAACAGTTATTCTGATTTTTTAAATATATTTCTTCCTATAACCATGTCACTGACCAAATGGATTTTAGAGGATATGACTAGAATTTTACTTTCCTGAAGATTAGTCTTTTCTACAATTTTGAGATGGCTGGGAAGAGCCTGATCCTGGGTCTAAACCCTCTACAATTCTTCTTTTACCATATTTTGGGCCAAATCAGTCAGTAACTACTAAATAAATAGTCTCTTGCTACTGCTGCTTCAAGTATTTGTTGTTGGTTGCTGCTTCTGAGCAGTCTGCAATCACTTTTTCAGCCCCTGGCTGCATTACTTTCTGTTGAAGGTTCTGATGTTCAGGACATGCAGGACTATAAAATAATTCAGGTTGGAAAGGAAGTGCCCTGGAGGGTTCTAGTCCAACCTTCTGCTCTACCTACTTCTGACCTACCATGGTCAGCTGGGAGTCAGGCCAGGTTACTGTGCTCTCTGGAGAGAAGTAAATTTTTCAGACTGATGACTTTGGTGTTCTGTTACACATGCAAAGAAAGCCAAAGGAAAGGAATGTCCATCCTTCAAATAATAGGAAGTAATTACTGAGACTGACAGTATAACTCATAACTGAGAGACTCAGTGGATACTATTGAGCATTACGTATATGGAAAACTTAACAGATTTCCCTTTCCTCCTACACAGACCTCAGCTATACGAAGAATTCTAATAGTGGTCTCAGATGATGTGCCATGATACTTCAGGCATATATATTTGAAATGCAGGAATGATCAAGAATGGTGATTTTCAGTTGGAAAAATCTGGAATTTAAAACTTCAGAAGTTATTGCTAGTGAGCTAAACTCTGGTTTAGTAATTAGAAAGACAAGAAATACAATTAAAAGAAAATGTTCTGTGTTAGGTAGAAGAGAAATAATTTGGTATATTTTGAAAGTAGAAGCCAGAGAAGGAACTAATGTATAAGCTTTTTTTTTATTTTTTTTTGCTTTCAATTGATTCAATACCAAACAATCCTATCCTGCTGTAACTGATGCCAGTGACAAAACATTCTGGGAATTCAGCTGTGGCCACATCAGACTCACTAACTCCAGCACCATTAATAGAGGGGGGAACAGATGTCTGTATACTCTGCCTAATCAACATGCAGGGTTTACGATAGGTCACATGTTTGGTTTAAACTGGGAAAAGCCCCCATTTTAGCCTGTTTTTTTGTTTTGTTTTGTTTTAAAATCCCTGTGTGACAGTAATTCAGTCTTAATATACCTTGGGTGATGTTCAGTATTTCCAAAATTAGCTAAATATTCCAAAGCTAAATATTGCCTTCAAAAGTGACTAAATATTTAGGGGAATCTAAGGAGCCATGTCACTCATTAGCATTGCAGCTAATCCAAGCCTGTTACATAACATGGGTCTTGTTGATAAGACTGAGGGTTTCTAATTTTTAATTTAAATAGATTTAGAAAGATAATTCAAGTTTCTGGGTAGCTATATCTATTTCAAAATGCAGTGCTGCATATTCGTAGATATCCAATCCCAAGCTCATCTAATTGAGATGAGTGTGATGACTAAGGAATATAATAGATTGCTGCAAGTGAGTATGGGAAGTAGTTCCAGCAATTTACTCCATTTTAAGAGTCAAAAGCTCTCTGTTGATGACCATTGAAATTCTTGCAGACAATCAAAATTCTTAAAATGAACTAAGAGAATTTTAACTTTTCACTGAAATAACAGTGTAATATAAGTTTTCATTTTAAGTATTGTTCTATTTGAAGGCATTCACTGTACACAGTCTAGGTGGACTAAAGAGACATGGACATCAAACTGGCATGTGGGATACCTAAAATCTAACCTAATTTTTACTGTTTCTTTAATTTTTGGTAAGATGCATGCAATTGCCAAATCCCAAACAGTGGATGTTTGAGTAACTAGACCGTGATGGATCTGCAAGGCATGCTCTAGTCTCTGAAAGAGAGTAAGAAAGCCAGTTCAGATATTTACAGAATGTTGCCACTTTTTAGCTTCCTCTGAAGGTTCTCACCTCCTCAGCAGTTGGGAACATGCTTGGCTACCCAGCGTGGCACTGCTGACCGTGGTGGTTTAAGCTACATTGGTGGGCTTTGTAGCCCAAACAAGGCTACAGCAACCAGGACCCATGTGCATGTGCTGCACTCTGCTGCTTCCACTGTGGGGCAGGACACAAGGCTGCACCAGACACCTGAAGGAGCAGTAATATCTCCATTTCCGGAGCCATTTGCTAATCAAAAAATGTGCCACTTGTTTAAGTTATAGCTGTGAATGCTTAAAAGACTTTCCCTATTCTTTATAAGTGCTTAGTGGTTCTTAAGAGTGCATGTAACTGGACTTTGTTTCCAACATTTCGGGTAAAAAGACATTCCCCAAGAGGTGTGGGTCTTCCACCAGTTCTGCCTAAAGCAAGCTCTAACAAGCCTAAAACAAGCTTTTACAGATTTTTTCTTTTCCACTAACAGCAATTTAAGTCAAGGCAATATCCCTAATCTACTTCAGTCATTTCTCTTTTCAAAATCCCCATTCTCTTTTTGGTCTCATGCCTACTGAGCACTGACAGCACCACTAGTTCTTGAAGTGGTGTCAATAAAAAAGGTTGGCAGTTTGGTTTTAATGCTTTTAAAATTTTTCCATATGGTACAGCAGTCTCCTAAGGTTCAGCTTTTTGGTTTTATTTTTGTTGTGAAAATATAAAAATCCTGACTCTCAGGCTTCTAGCTTGAAAGGACTTCATTACCAGTGTTTATTCCGTCTCTGTTTCCAGATTCAGGTATTAGGTTAAGTCCATTAGATGAATACCTTCTTGCATGGGTAGACATACTGTCACTTAAGTTTTTCCTTAAAAATACCTACTACTACAAAAAAAATGGTGGGCCAGTTTAGTTGTTGAGTACAACCTCTAGGTGGTACTTTTTAAGTTTTGGAAATTTTGTGTCTACATGGGAATGTGTTAGAAATGTCACCACCCCCATAGCAGAAAGTGTGATGGTAAAACATGATTTACCATGGATTGGATTTTCCTGAAATTATATTTATAGACAAGTTAAGGCATCCAAAGCTGGTTTTGTTCAAGGCACTATCATTTTAAAGCACTCAGTTGTAAGTCAAAACTACTCTAAGCATTAATATTAATTTCAATTATTTTCTTCATTTATCATTATTATGACTCTTCAAAACAGTGTCAAATCCTACCGATTTAACTGCTGAAATTGCAATATTTCTATTACTGCATGAAGAACAGAGTGAAATTATCTTTTAAAAGAGGCTAGGCAGAAAAGGTACAAATTTCCATGGAAAAACTAATTGTTTTAAAGTAACTCAGTAGTTAATTTCTACTCTTCTATAG
Source organism: Lanius collurio (assembly GCA_020086605.1). Classification (NCBI taxonomy): domain Eukaryota; kingdom Metazoa; phylum Chordata; class Aves; order Passeriformes; family Laniidae; genus Lanius; species Lanius collurio. The sequence goes on from JACBWW010000012.1 coordinate 2,612,007, forward strand.
TTTAAACTGTCATGCTTACTCCCTACATCTCATATTCTGTTAACTCCCTGAATTCATACTACTACAGAAGCATGTTAGAAACTTGTCATTGATAACCAGAAATAAACAGTCAGAAAGGTAAACTAAGCTCGAGTCAACAGAACAAATATCCATCTTCCTCTCATTCTCCTCCTGTGCTAAACACATTTATTATAGCAACCACTGTACCTTTTCCAATGCTGCAGAATTCTTCCAGAGGTGCACATCTTCAAGTAGATTTCCAAATGTGCCAATAGGAAGCCTCATTCTTTGAGCAGATTCATTTTCCATGTCTCTGAATGAAATTTAGAAAAAAAAATTAGCCTGTATCCTAAAAGAACAAATGAGGTTTATAGCCTGAAACAGCTTTCTCTGCTCTCTTTAAACATCAGTATAGAAACACTATGCTACGTTATCTTCTGTACAGATCAGTACTCTTAACATTAGGCTATCCATTGCATGTAATCCTGTGTTCTCTGTTCCAAAAATAAGAAACTGTAATAGACCCTACCTGCCTATTAGTTGCAATTATGACAGGTTCTATTTTGAGAGAATAGTTTTGTGGATTGATTCTCTTTGGTTTTTTTTTTTTCCTGTTTCTTTGATTGATTAATAATTTGTATTTATAATTGCTATGAAATGTGACTATTTTTCCTTAAAGTTTGAGCTCTTAACAGGTCCTGGGGCTATTTTAAGGATATGAAAGCTTCTGATACATAAAAATCTCAAGATCTTTTGAAGGTTTAATTACAAAAAATTCTTTTTGGAAAATAAATAAATATTTGAAACATGAGAAAATTCAGCTGTTTCAATAAAGATGGGCCTAAGTATTTCCAAATTCTTGTTTTAGATACAGAATACAAAGAGAGGTGGAAACGTCTCTCTGAAGCAGTGGGAGTTATCAGAGAAACACAGGCCTCAAACAGAGAAAAATCCAATCAAATTGCAGTTGTTGTTATCCTTACAGAAAAGCAAAAGTTGATTCCCAAAAGAGAAGAATCTGTGTTGTGAATTGGGCTGCAGCAATCTATCACAAATAGAGGTAATTAACAAAAAGTAATAGCTGAGATAATTCAAGTATTAGTTATGAGAACATTTTGACTCACCTTAAAAAGTGACTAATCTTTTTTCTGGAATTATGCATTTGCTAATGTTCTGTAACATCCCAGGAGCTGCTCATTTGCCATTAGCATCCAAACCATTCTGAATTCTGTAGTAGTTGGGTACTTAGATCTTCTGAAAATTTCAACCTTAAATCAACATCGCAATGATTTAAAGGAAAGTTATTTTCCTGAAATAAAGCAAGTATTGTAACCATGTAATCTGGCAGCATTATAAAAAGGAATAGATGCAACCCTGGGAGGTGATCTAATCAATCTATCTGAACAGAACAGGAATATTGTGCCAAGTCTCCTGCAGTCTCTATTGTTAATTGATTCTAGTGTGATGTTTAGCTTTCTCATAGCATCATGAAACTGCTAACTCATGCTCACTTTCTAATAGGATATAACTCTTAGCTCTTGCTTCAAATTGCCTTTACTGAAATCTTGTATTTTTTGCATTCTTCTTGCTCAAGCATAGTATTTTTACTTTTTAAATTGTATTTCATCTTCTTTTTCTCCATGTTTCTCTGCTAATCCCCCAATATGAATTTGAGTTCTGACCTTCTGCTTCAGCATACCTATGGTTCTTTTTAGGTCATTCCCTCAGATATAATAACTCCATTCCCTCAAGTCCTGTCACTGGTCACCACAGAGAAGAGATCAGTGCCTGCCCCTCCTCTTCCCTCATGGGGAAGTTGTAACTGCAGTGAAGTCTCTCCTTGGACTCCTCCAGGCTGAACAGCCCAAGTGGCCTCAGTTGTTCCTTGCATGGCTTCTCCTCAAGGCCCTTCACCAACTCTGTTGCCCTCCTTTGGACACTCTCTAACAGTTTAATGTCTTTTTGAATTGTGGCACCCAAAACTGCCCCCAGCACTCGAGGTGAGGCCGCCCCAGTGCAGAGCAGAGCGGGACAATCCCCACCCTTGCCCAGCTGGCCATGATGTGCCAGATGCTCCACAAGACAGGGTTGGCCCTTCTGGCTACCAGGGCACTGCTGGCTCAAATTCAACTTGCCACTGCTGATGACCCCCAGGTCCCATTCTGCGATGCTGCTCTACAGTATCTCATTCCCCCAGCTGTCTGCACATCCAGGATTGCCCCATCGCAGTTGCAGAATCTGGCACTTGCCCATGTTTAACTTCATATGGTTGGTATGAAGCATTTCCCACCCAATTCAATTTGCTTCTTATTTAAAAAGCCACAAGAACCAAACTACTTGCTTATTCCTCACTGCATCACTTATTCATGTATGTGAAATACAATCTTTAGACAGATCTAATGGCTTGTGGAAAATGCACATTGAATTACTGTGCAGTGTTGCTGCATTCGTGTAGTGTTCACTTCACAATGTGTTTTACTTTAGGTAAACTTGCATATCCTGAGTTATTTTGTTCATGGAGCTGAACATTGCAGAAGAAGCCTTATGAGAAAACAACAATGAACAGTACCATTTAGGCAAATGGCTAATTTTATCTTTTTTTTGCCAAGTCGCAATTCATTGTCCTTCTTGATGGTGCAAAACTAATTGGCTCTTATCACAGTTACATTACCTCCAAAGGCAGATAAAATTAATGCAAAGTGAACATCACTATGATCAAAGACAGACTGATTAAAAAGCAAATAGACTCACATGAAGTTGATGCTGAAATCTTCAACAGGCTCTCTCAGAATGATAAATCAGAAAGTTTTTCAGGTTATAAGCTACAGTTCCAGTTTACTATTTTCCATTTGCTTTAACCTTGGGCCACCCTTAATGCATCTACTCTGCAGTGATTAATATGACTGATGAAAATAAACTATGTAAGAGCACTGCTATATTGCACGACAAATTACTTTATCAGGTTACTTGTTTACAGCTTTTAAAATGTTTTTGTTCATATAAATAAATCAAAGTCTGTTGAGATCTGTGTTGTATGTGAAACACTATCATATCTGACTGTGATACTTCCAAGGGGAGTCCATCACTTCCAGGAAATTAGACTTTGAACTGCAAAATCTCCAGCCTTTTATTTTCCTCCATTCAATCTTTTTTATATTTGCTGTGTTTTCAGGAATATCCTGTTTGAATTTGTGAGTAATGTAATTTCTCTCCTCAGAGTTCACATTGGAACAAATTTATATATTAAATTCCTTCTAAAATATCTCAAATAACTTTGGCAGTTGCTATTGAGTCTGAATGAGGCTTCTCAGGCATGACCACTGAGGGGTCAGGATCATAATTTGACTTTTTAAATTTAAAAATGAAAATGCCAGTGACTTTATTTAATCCCAGTCTTCAAAGAGGAGTGCAGAAACATTCTTGGAAGAACAGACATTTCAACCTGAAGGAAACAAGTTATATTTAATCAAAAGTTTCAGTTAGTTTTATGTGAAGCAAATAAAATTCTAGAATAGCTGAAGAAAGATACACATGGAATTTTTATTTGAAGACTTGACAGTTACTCTATACAAGATAATAGATTTTTGAAAATATGATTCTTAATTAAATTGAATGACTTAGAGACTGTTATTGGGGAAAATATTTAAGAGTTGTTAAAACCCACACAGAACTAGGATAAGTTCAGAAATCATTGTGGTCTACAAGTTCATACACTTAACAACCAGACAAATATGTAGAAGACTACAGTAAAGAGGAATTAATTAATTATTCCTCACATGCACCAGTGATTTTACACGGAGTCTGGAACGTAAAGTGTGAGAGAGGGTGCCCATATGAATGTACTCATACCTGGAGAACAAGGGAAAGAGAAGCTTTGTCTTCAAATTATTTCTGGAGAAGGCAAAGCCCTACTCTTTCTTATGACCTTCATCGCAGAGGATCAGAGCAGGACATGTTGCTATCCTGTACAGAATATATTGGAGATAACATGCTTAATTAGATGCATCTGTATTTACTGTTTTCTATAATATTTAACATTATAACCTCAAAGAGAATGTATTAGGGCATTGACGTGGATACCTGAGTGAATCCAAAATGTTAGGCAAAGTGGGAATTTGGAGCCTCCATTTTATGTGTGACTGCAGGGAGCAATGGAGAGAAGGACAGAATCTAGAGAATGAAGAAGTTACACAAGGAATTCAAATATCCATATGCAATTTTCCAAAGGAACAGCCCGTAATTACTTTAGCTGAATTATATTTATTTTATATGCAATTTTTCATTTCCAATGCTTCAAACCACAACTGAGGTATGCAGGTTTTTATGTTGTTTTACCAACAGCTTTTATATTTTCATATAACTACATGGATGGGTTATGTTGCCATCAGTAAACCAATTGTGTTTGGTATTTTCAAAGGTGGAATTAATATATAAATTGTGTGCAGGCAATCTGGACACAACTAAATTGTAGGGGTTATGCTTTGTAAGCTGATGGTCCGAACAGCATTCACTGATAGTTCCCAGAAGCTCAGGGCAGAGGCTACCTGGTCAGATAGTGGCTTTGAAGTTTGGGGTTTTTTGGCTAGGAAAAGAGAATTGTTCCTTTTGTAGGTAACAATGAGTCACCAAACTCTCTCAGCCCTTCTGCAAAGCAGCAGAAGAGGAAGTTTAAATTAGACAAGGCCACTCTCGTGGTAAGGATTACTAAGTACTAAAATAGATGTCATGGAAGGTTGTGTAATTTTCTTCTTTAAAGGTTTTTGAGAGCAACAGTAAAGCAAAATCTCTCTCAAGTCTGACAAGGCACAGCTGATCTACTTTTCTGTGATACGTGTTTTATTTTCTAAAATCCAGCACATATAGCATTTTACAGAAAATAAAATGCATTACATTTAATTTTGGTGACGTGGGGCATTCATAATAATCACTTCCAATTTATTGCCTTTCCCATCAAACCCTGAGCATGTGATAAAGATGAACTGAACTCTTGTATGCATTTAACTATTTTTCAATTAAATAGTTTAATCTTCAGAGAGAAAAACTGTAGAACAGAATTAATTTGTTGCTAGTGTATTTGAATAGTCATCTTTTTATAGTCACAGAACACAAACATCACTGTCTTTAAGAACAATAAACAACCACAGCTGCATTCCCTGCATTTGAATTAGTAAACAGAAGGTAAAACTTTTCTCAAACAGCTTCTAAGTGATCCTGTAATGAGGGAATTAATGTGGAACAAACATAACTGAGAAACAGAGCCATTTGAGAGAAACATATTTTCATTTAAGTGCTTGTTAATCTATTATTGGCCCATTTCAAATCTGAAAATCTTATTGATGTCTTTTTGACATATTTGCCAGTCCTTTTGCTCTTCTACAGCACACTTGTAAGGATTAGAAAGCAAGCCTTTCACTGCCTTTCCATCAAGATCAGCTCTTTCTCTCACATGGAGAAGCTTTCTAGCAAGGACATTCAGCTGAGGCCTCTGACAAGCACCAAAGCAGACCTTCCTACAGACCTCCTAACAGACGGCTGAGGCCAGGCCCTCTGTGCTCCTCTCATGGCCATTGGCCTGCTGGCACCATTTCACTTAAAGTCAGCATCTTTGTATCATAGCAACACAAGGGCATGCAAGACACAAGTGATCCAGTGGTGTTTTGTTACAAAGAACAATGGGAGAATTCCTGGATTGACTTTTATGTTTGAATGATTTTTATGTGCAAATTCATGAAGCAAGTTTCCCATCAGATACATAAATAATGGCATTCCAACATTAAGCCAGCTTCTAGATGAGAAGAACGGCCTCTTTTTTTCTTAAAATGTATGACTATGTCACCTGCTTTTCAGTCACTCAAGGAGAAACAAGTTTCACAGTGTTATTGTGATGAGGGCAGGTCAGCTGGTTATTTTTAGCTTGAGCAAACTCCCAGAAGGGGAAACATTCTTTACCTGCAGCTTATTAGCATTCAGAGCTGCATGACTCCATCCGTTTGAACATCATAACAGCTATTCTAGTCTTATTTTTACAACCAAATGCTTGCTATTTAGTATTAAGAGAAAGGTGACTCAGAAAAAAAACAGCCTAACACGTTTCTAATCTCAAAAGCAAAATGCAAAGACTGATTACTAGAGTGTCTGGCAATGGAGTAATTAGCACAGTAACATAAGGAGAGCTACTACCAGACATTAATGACTATTGCCATTAAAACTCCCCTGGAGTAGGAAATTGAATTTTTACTGTATTTTTTTAAGGTTTCTTTTCATTTTTTCATGTCTAAGTAGTTAAAATTTTGATGGAAGCTAGCACTCAGGTTCAAACCCCTTTATTTAGGTCTCGTGAATATGACAATATATGACAATATATGACAATATATGACAATATATGACAATAGGCAGGGTCTTTTCTAATTTTTCCCCTTGACCTGGCTCCATGGCTTCACATACCTAAGAGTTTATCTTTCTACTTTGCTAACCAGACACAGGTACCCCAGAGGGAGTTCCAAATTAGCATCTGGAAAGGTTTGGAAGTATGATCTAAATTTTAGTACTAATTGCATACCTTTAAAAAGTTGGGATGGGAGTGTTCTCAGAAGGAACCTCTCAAAACTCCTTCTGCTTGCTGTCATCTCCTGGATATATTTTCACTGCAGGGTTACACACTGTCTGATTCAGTAGATGTATACAAGGAATCATAAAAACAAAAAGAGTGAAAAACCAATACTTTGTTTAATTACAGTACTGCACTGGTGTTACAGTTGATTAGAAAGGTAAACTTCAGTGAAATTTTTAAGTTGTTCATTGTTTACCAGTAGAAAGAAGAACTTTCTTTCCTTCTGTCAAAAAGAACAGCAACTTACTTACAGTTTGTAAAATATCTGTCTTTTTTCTTTAAATTATTTTCAATTCTCCTTATAGATATTTTTTGATAATACTTCTGCCCATAAATTCCGAATGTTTGAAACCTGACATCAAAGGTGCTCATTCACTTTGAATTTGCTGAAAATTCTGAGCATTGCATTTGTCACAAATATCTTGAGGTCCTAGGTGATTCTTACCCTCATCCCACATAAGACACTTCCATTCACTTCTCTTATACTAGAAATTCTCTATTCCAACTTCCCTCTACGATTTTCTCTTTTTTAGTTAATTCAGAATGCTAGTGTTTACAAGCTGCATAGTACAGATCAAGAGACAATGAAACAATAGCTTCTCTGGAAGAGTTTATGAGATGGCAGAACCTGAGATACCCATCTGTCTTCAGCTGCAAAGGCATTTGGAGCTGCTGGAAATCTGACCACAGTGTCAATACCTGAATTTATCTTTTTTTCTAGTATTTTCTGCTCCAGCTTCCATTGACCCCGCTGGCTGCTCAGGGGTAGAACTCAAAAGTTCTGTTGCATTATGTACAACAGGAATCAGAGCATGTAGGCAAGAGACTGGCTTTGATGCCTTGAGAGGCCACCTAAAAACAGAGACTAGACAGGAGAAAGGGAATAAAGGTAGGTATTTCTTTGAAAGGCCTTCAAAGGTACATCCTGGGGAGCCAGAGGTGATCACCAAGATGGACCCCAAGGTGGACAACAGGTCACGAGTTCTTTGCACTTATATAAATTTGCTTCATTTGCATATCAGAGTTAATGCTCCAATTAAAGCTTCAGTTCAATGTTGTAATTTCCCCTCAGCTTGTCCCGCTCTCAAAGGCTTTTGGTTTATACTTTTTGGGCCTAGGATGGTCTGGGTGTCCTTGAAGAGAAAGCCTGGAGAGGCTTTGTTATGTCTACCTAGCATGAGAGAGGAGAATTTAACAGGCTACAAGAAACTTCAGAGTTACACACTAGGCAGTACAGGATTTGGAAAGTATAAAAGTTAAAACCTAAGGCATCCACTTTGCTAAGCAAGCAACATCACTGAAACACAAGAATGTTGAAAAGTTCTCAACACATAAGGGATATATACTCTGAAGACAAAAGGGAAAAAAACCAACCCCATCCAACACCCTCATTATTAATTGCTTCAACTAAGTATGATTTATGGACAGATATTAACTTTAAGCAAATTTAAATGAACCAAAAATAGTAATTTTGTATGCCCAGATCATAGATCTGAATCAGTTACTTGCTTCCTGAAATAGGTTTTCCATTGCTTAAGGATACTCCTAACAAAATGTGCTGGCTGTCAGTATGTCAGTGTGAACTTGTAAAAGCTGACAGGGGCATAAATTTGTTTTCTTCCTTTAAGCATCTTCTGATGTCTTATCAAATGCCTTACTGCATTTGTGGATGTTGGAGATGTTGGACTGTCCTTTCCAGTCACATTTAAGGAAATGCTTTTGGCTAATAGCAGTAAATTGTTTGTGAGACTTTTCCTGTTTCTAAGCTTTGGTATCAGATTATTGTTTTATGAGTTGTTTGATCTGAAACTGAGCTTTAGATTGACTGCACCATGTGGCCATCCTACCTCTCATTCAGGTTTGTAGTGTAGCTTCACTGTGGACACCCATTATGGACAATTAACTGTGTAAGAAGGAATCAATAACGGTTGTGATTTTAGAGTAAGAGAGCCTTAACTGACAGTTAAAGAATATAATGTGTAGGAGTCTTGCAATTAGAATGGAACAGGTGGAGAAAGTTACTTCATGCAAGCTTGTGCTCTTACTTGTCCAGCAAATCTTTTCCTTTTGGTTTCCCAATCCACTTCTCAGACAAATGCCAGCCAGGAGTACATTATCGACCCTTCTAGCCAACAGAGGAAGAGTTTACCATGTTCTTCCTCAAAAGCCCTATGAGTGCACAGTGCAGATGTGCCAAGTGACAAACAGTTCTCACCAATAGTGCACCTGGCAAGGGCAGCCCAGGCAAGCATGAGCAGGTCAGGACTGGGGACCCCCAGGACTTCTTGGCATGTAGTCCTGCCACGTCTCCACCGCAGCCACTATGTATGAAAAAATAGCGGTTCTAGTAACCACACTCTCCAAAGCACAGATTGTTGTTGAATTTTGTCAACATTCCCATTAATAAAATTTGATTGCTGGATTGTTTTCGGTAAATAAACACAGAAGAACCGTGAATGCTGCCAGAGTGGGTTGAAGCAATACTGCTGGGGAGCGTTCACTGTAGTAGTGGGGAGTTTTAGTGCTCAGTACTTCAAGAAAGTACAATTAAGTGATAGGCCTGGTAACAGCTTGTGTAGTACTGAAACATCACGGCAGTTAATTGGTTATGCATTGGTTGCAATCCTGACTACATGGACTGTTAATGCCCAAGAGACAGGTCTCATTTCCCTCATCCAAAATGTTCTTTCAATTCTCAGGCCAACAGTTTCCATCATGAGATGGGGGCATAGCACCAACAGCTCCCATCTCTATCCTATACGAAAGTTAATGGTCATTTTAAGATGACTATATGCACAGATTAATACTATGTAACATTTATGCAAATTAACAGAATTGCACCTACTGGGGTACTCTTCCCACTTTTTGACCTAGGTTCCTGTTGAGATATTCATGAAAGTGCCTATCAAAACCACCTTGACAATCAGAAATTTTCAGTAGTATCAGTAAACATCCTTCCTGTTAAATTGCTGTTGGTTTTCTCAAGCTAATCATTCTTTTAGTCTGAAAAGTTTTAACTCCTACCACTGAAAAAAAACTGAAGAGAAAAAAGGAACAAAAAAAATCCTTAAATCTGACTTGCAATCCCTAATGAGAAATGAAAAAAAAAATCTGTCATCTCATTCAGAAGAAAGAAAAAATGCTAGCTTTTTTTAAGTGAAATAAATGCTTTCTCTAAACATGATCGCAGTTGACAAAATGCTGGATGTTTAGGTGGCAATTATAGCCCTTTCAGAGACTGTCAAATCTTGTCACAACACATGTTATAAATGAGGACAGATTTAGACATCCTTTCTGACAGTTATGTGTAGGATGTGGATGGTTGGCAGTTAAATTTCAAATGCAGGGAAATTTTCCTTCCAATAAATCTTTGCTTGTTTATTAAGAGGGAGTTGCCGTGCACTGAATCTTGTATCTACCATGTGCAGCTTTTCATCCTTACAGCTTTTGACATTTCACTTTAACTTTCTTTGTGACAGCCATCTGAACATTGTTTTAGGTAAAAAGTAACCTACGGTGCTCTGGAGATGTAAGAATTCTTTTGGTGTTTTCATACTGAGATGAGAGTAGGAAATGTGTCGTGTTATACATGGATGGATAGATAGCAAGAAAGCAAATAACTGAGACTCCAACAATGCTGATTGAAGGGACAAGCTTCATGATGCACACAGAAAAAAAGGATAATGCACTAGCCCACATTCATCATGTGAGATGTGCAAAATGTTGATGAAGTATTAGTAATAGTAATGTGCATCACAAAATGTGTTTTTTTTCAGGTGATGGTAAACTACTTCATGTGTCATTAAAGGCCAAACCTGATGTGGATTTCAAACTGGTTTTGATGTTAAGAGGGCGAACAGCATGGGGAAAAGAGAGGTAAGAGGAATCATATTTTCATGGGCAAGAATCCTGGCTGGGCCAGATACAACTTTTTTGGAAGCTCTGAAAGTGAGCATGCTGGAGCAGCCTCAATGTTGCGATGAATGCAGCATAAGCCTTGTTGACTGCCACTGCCTAAATCTGCTAGCCAGCACAGATAGTGAAAAGCTTTGCATTCTTCCTTTCTGCAAAGGTTGATAAGAGGTGAGAAAGAGAGAGGCAACCTCTCCCACTTAGGTGACGTCCAGCATACATTGCATCATATGCAGTTAAGGGAGAGAAGGCAGCTACAGCTCCTTTAGTACCTGCTCCAAATAATGACAATCCCTTCAAGCTCCCAGAAATGTCTCCTCCTGGAAGAAACTGGCAAGGGGAAAAAAATCTGCCTATCCATTTTGTAGTCCTCTTTCACTGGAATATGGCACATTATAGACTAACATTTATGAATGGTGGTGTATAAAACCCCAATGAATTAGGTAAGTGTAAATCTAACATTTCTTAGAGAGAGAGAGAAAGGGATGTAATCTATGATATCAGGACCTTGTGATTCTCTTATTTAGCTATAGTAGCAGTTTAGCATAAGACAGTTATTCACGTGCAAACTGTTAAGCAGATCTATGAGTTGTTTGCTGGCCCCGGACCAAAGTGCTCATTGCGTTGGAGGACGGAACCCATAAACTGGAACACTGTGGGTAGCTACCTTTTGCAGAGATGAAGTTTTAGCACTTTCTATTTTTATGAGAGTGACAGTGTTATGTAACTAGCATACAGATGAACTCGTGTTCATTCCTAAAGATCATAAAATACTCAAAAATATTTGTGAGATTCTATCTTGAGTAATACAGCTTAAGCCCTTGAGTTCTGAATGGGTAGCTCTCCTGTTTCTGTCTTGTTACAGACCATTCACTTAGCCTTAATGACATTCATTCAAAGAAATGCTTGCTATTTCAAAAATGTGAAAATAAATTTACTGTTTCTGTGCTCCAAAACATTACCATTTATTGCCTCATTTGGGAAAACAACAGAGTTATTTGGTTCATTTATACTCTATTCAAATACTGCTTTGAGAACAGGGACTGACATCTTGCATCTCAGAGCTCTTCATGAATAGGTCTATATATTCCCAGGTATCTTCCCTTCTAGTCACTTTTATGAAAAAATCTTAGGGGGTAAAAGATTACAGGGTGTCTCAGGTATACCTAATTAATTTTCACATAAACTACTGAAATATAACATCAACTTTTTTTTTGTTTGTTTGTTCAGTTTCTTACTCACTTGAGTTTATATGTGTCTTCTTGACTTATGGGTTAATTTACTCTGTGTGAATAAATTCTACCTGACTCTGTGTGAATAAATTATAGTGTTTTTTCTTCACAATCATTTAACCCATGAGTCCTGGTTGGCAATAAAATATTGCAAAATGTTTGTCTGTTTGAGAATTATTTCTCACTGTTTTGAAGGAAATGTCATATTTGCATGTATGCATTCAGAAATAATAATAATAAAAAAGAATTAGCTACTTCAGAAATAATCTTCACATTATTGGATTGCTACAGGAGCATGCCATCTAATTTTACAGCTTTAGGCAGTAATTCTGATTGTGATGAAGCTTATCAGAAAATTAGAAGCACCCACAATTTCAACTCTTTTTAGTGTAAGAAAACTAATCTTTAGGATTATAATTGTTTGAGGTCTATCAGTCTTGTTCTCCTATATCTACTCACACGTTTCTAATTACAGTAAAAAAAAAAGGAGAAAATATCCCATCAGGATAAAATAACCAACATGTCTCAGATAATGTTTGTAAGGGAGCCATTGACTGGACTTAGGAAAAATTAAAATGCAAACCCAAAACATCCGCGTTCAGATGGAAGTACTTTAAGGCTCCTTTCAATAAATGGGGTTTCTTCAAGGCAAATAGATCTTTCAGTGCTGAGGGATATAGGTATTTCTATACTATACCAGTTCAAAATCCTGACTTCCAAATTCTTACATTATAGACCCACATATGCTAGTTAATGGCACTGCTGTTGATGCTGAGGAGGGAAAAGGATATTGTGCCATTCTGTCACTATGTCTGCTCTTAGTGCCACAGAGGCCACATGGATGGAGATGGTACTCTTCAAAGAGAAGGAAACACTTAACTCATGGGGGTACAAGTTCCTTGAAGTTAGTGCTACTGTAATTAAGGACAAAAAAAGGTGTTTAGAAGCCTTGTTCCATTTTAAGGGTGCTGGAGGCACTACCAGACCTTACTGACTCTGCCTTCTTTCTCCTGGAGCTCACCTCAGCCTAATCATAACCCCATTTCAGCTCCTCCTGAGCCTGACAGTCCTTGAAGCCATGAGGAAATTGTATGTTGTGCTGCCAACAGCCCTGCCATCATGCACTCCACTCCCCCCAGCTTCACCCCCAGGAGTCTGCTGTTCTAAACCCAGGGAGAGTTTGGCCCATATGTCTGTAAGGTGCCCTCCATTAGGTAAAGAAATCTGACAGGTGAAGAATCAGCAGCATGAGGAATCACATCTGCTCTCTGGTAAGATCTATGTGAACTGCGTGGTGAAACCAGGGAAAAAATTACCTGAGCTACAGTCACTGTATTTCATTGACATCAGGCAGAAAAACATGTAACTGCAGATTGGGTGCTCAATTCTATGTTCTTGTATTTGAAAGAATTTGGTATAAATCACAAGACCATCACTCTGTATTGAAGAAATGACTGCATACCTCCTCCCCCTCAAGCTGCTGACAGCTGGATTTGAAAGTTGCTTTGAATTTTAGCTTCTCAGCCTATCATTAAAAATGACCTGCAATTTCAGATAATCTGCTTCTGCATCATTGGCCAAAGCACTGGTCCAAAAATCCACAGACTGTAAGATATTGTAAGATATTCATACCCAGTATACAATCAAATCCTAATGAGTTCCTGGTTAGTTTTCTTCATGATTTCGATAAACCTTATATGAGCAATGCACTGGGAAAGGCTGACAACTTAAACTTAACATGATGCCTCTAGGTGACTTCAGGTAAAGAGAAAGTAAAGAGCAATAGAGAAAACACCAGAAAAATATAGTTGGGATGATTTGGTTTGGACAGAGAAAAGGGAAAAAAGCAAATTCTTTTGACCTAATGATTGCCAAAGATAACCATGTTTGAATTGTTCTATCCCGTCACTCTTTGAGGTGTCACAAGCAGACATGCGAAATTTTGTATATTTTTACAGGGACTATTGCTGATCACTTTTCATTAATAATCAGAGATAGTCATCAGTCAATAATATGAAGAAGCACTGAGATGCAAAATTTGATAGCAGCCCTCAGTTTCTGCTAAAAAGTACTTTTCTACATGTACCAAAATAATTCTCATTCAGACAGTTCTATTGGCACTGGAGTTCTGATGGGGTTCTAAAGAAAATGATTTTTCCATGGACTGATAATAAGGATCACCTCCTTCAAGCTCAGGAGTGATGCACCCCAACAGAGAGGAAGTCAAACAAAAACACACAGAGAGACATGGATGGATGAAGGAGGAGCTCCTGGACAAACTTGCTCTTCAGAGGGGGGAAGCATGGACAAAAAACCTAAGGAGAATATAGAGAAATTGTTCAGGCAGAGAGGGATCAGGTTAGGAAAGCTAATAATAGATTTAAAGATAGAATTAAATCTGGCCAGGGACATTAAGGGCAACAAGAAAAACTCCTACAGGTATGTCAGTGATAAGAGAAAGACTAGGGAAAAAGTATTCCCTACCAGATAGAAACTGGAGACTTGATTAACTGGCATATGGAGAAGGTACTCAATGACTTTTTTTGCCTCAGTCTTGAGTGGTAATAAGTGCTCCAGCCACACCAGCCAAGTCACAGAAAGCAAAGACAAGGACTGGGAGAATGAAGAACCACCTTCAGTAGAAGATACGTTCAAGGCCATGTAAGGAACCTGGAGGTGCACAAGTCCATGGGACCTGATGAGATGCTTCTGCAGGTCCTGAGGGAACAGACAGCTTAGGTGACCATATCCACCATATCTGAGAAGTCGTTGCAGTCTGGTGAAGTTGCCGCTGACTGGAATAGGGAAAATGCAACCCTTACTTTCAACACAAGAAGGACACAGACGTGTTGGAGTGAGTTGGAGAGGGCCATGAAGATGCCCAGAAGGCCAGAGCACCTCTCCTGTGAGGAAAGTCTGAGAGAGTTGGGTTTGCTCATCCTGGAGAAGAGAAGGCTCCCAGGAGACCTTACAGCACCTTCCAGTACATAAAGGGGGCCTACAGGAGAGTCAGAGCCAGACTTTTTATGAGAGCATGTAGGGATAGGACAGGGACTAATGGCCTTAAACTGAAAGAGTGTAGGTTTAGAGTAGATATTATTACAAAAAAATTCTTTCCTGTGGGGGGTGGTGAGGCATTGGTGGAACAGTGAAACATGTTGCCCAGACAAACTATGGACGCTTCATCCCTGGAAGTGCTCAAGGCCAGGTTAGATGGGCCCTAAGCAACCTGGTTTAGTGGGTGGCATCCATTCTGAAAGCGGGGAGTTTGGAACAACATGATCTTTAGGGACTCTTCCTACCTAAACCTTTCTATGATTCTACAATTCTATGATTTCCCATTCTTTATCATGCTACCAGGAATAATGCTTCATAATTCTGTTTCAGTAGTGCTGACGATATTTAGCTTTGTACTAAAGCCTGCCAGACATCAGCCATGGGTACAGACACAGGCACAGAATTATAACAGTATGACAGGATACAAGAGTGAAAAACTCCCTTTTTAATTCAAGATAACCAAAAGTTTCGTCATCGCTGACCAGTACACCTCCTTTAAAGACAAAATGGGTTTGAGTCATCATAATGAAGTAGTTTCCTCAGAGATTTTGTTATGCCAAGAACTGTCTGTACTCTAAAATTTTAATGTTATGATACAATCAGAACATAAAACAACCCTAAAAAAAAATGCACAAATACCTTTGCAAGGCTTTGGCAAATGACCAAAATGTGGCTTTCTAGAGAATGGACAATTGTCCTGCCTTGCATCCTAGACAGGAAACTGTACAAATTCAAACTTATTAGGGAAGGTTTGGAGGGAAAAACTGGGAAATAGTACTCAAATTTTGTCTTACGTATATGCCACTGACAAATAAGTAAGACAATAATTGATCTATTTAGCTATAACTTTGACAGTTTATGTCATATATAGGCAGCACATTCACATAGAAATATGTATGCATTAGGTTTTGCAAATAACAGTAAATAAATAGAAAATTTTCCATTAATAAATCCTTGCTTAATATGAATCTTTAGAGGTGCATTTAAGATTTTTTAGAGTTTTGGTTATAGTGATTACTTAAGTTGCATGGTTTTATACCTCAAAAAAATGTCATAACACTTCATTTGAACAGGCTTACACAAATACATGTGTGTGTTAAATGAATTCTGTAACAAATACTATTACTACTATTTTACTAGTCTCACTTTTTAAAGTAGATGAATTTTCTCTAGTAGCTACATTGTATTCAGAAAAGATTTAGTGTAGACATCATTCATAGTTCCTCTCCCTTACATATAAAGACAGAAAGAACAGCCTTTATCTACTTCTCTTCTTATGTAATTCTAGTATTGTGACTCTGTGGAATAGGAGGAGTTTCAAAGGTTATGTACCTTTCAAAGGTGAATTTTGTTACAATCATGAATTCCTTTTATACGATAAAAAGACTGCAGGAATTTGAGATAAAATGTTTCACTTTGTGTAGGGGTATGAAGAGTGGGCTTTCAGCTATAACCTGGAATATATCTGTATGTTCATGCTTAAATATTACACATACATTTATATATACTTACAAATATGGTATATATACATTGATATGATACACCTATATGCTAGAGATCATATATATGCATGTATATATTTTTATATATATATATATATTTGTAAGATTTTATGCTGTACTGCATTACTTTTTAATAACCATTAGCACAAAAAAATGTATAAGCCTCCAAAATGTGGAATATGTTACTCCTACAGAATCGGTGGTATTCAGCAAAAAAGTACAATTTTTTTCTTTAGGGTACAACAGATTGTGTGAAAGCTTTCAGAAGCTGGGCATTCATGCAATAAAGTGACCTCAATGAAGTTACTCAGTTACATGAGAAAGAAATAGTAGGCTCTTTTCAGCAACATTTCCTGAATTTCTGTAGCTGAGAGATAATAATCATGATGATTGATCAAAAAGAAAAGAGTGAAATTGTAGAGGACACACAAAAATCCAAAGTGGAATATTTAAAACACACTAATTACTAATAGGATTTTTTTAAGTAAAAGACACCCCTTGTTAATTCTCATTTCTGACTTTTCCCCTGAAATCACCCTCAGATTTGTCAGGACCCTATCAATGTCTCTAAATCAAATGTGTTAGTATTGTTGATGTCCACTTCATCCTGTAGTGTTAAAATTGCAAAATACTGCAATTTTAGGAGTGTCTGTTTGATATTCTTGAACACAATACATCACCTTGATGGCACATGAATTTGTAAACTAATAATAATTTCAAATCCAGAATTTATGTAAGAGTAGACATGTCTCTCATTGGTGGTTTACAAATATAATTTTTTTTCTGGTCATTTGACTGCTAAAAATTCCCCTGTAAGATGTAATGTAATAAAAAACATACGTGTAAAACTGATAACAGAGAGCAGACACTGCAGCTGTGTTCAGTACCTACAGTTGAATGAAAAGTTGTTCTCTGAAAACATTTCTCTCTATTGCTTGAACAGGGAGCTGGGGGCAATACTGTCACCTAAGTTAGGGCAAAAGAAAGCAGGATGCCGAATACATGTTGTGGCTTGGAGGAGGCATCTATTGAAGTATGCTGATCCAGCATGATAGAGAAAGAAATGTTTTTTCACATTCATTGGAGAATGAAAGGTTTGATGCTGCAGGCACCAAGTCTTTGTGACTCCCATTGGCTTGGAGGAGTACGGATGGTGCTTTTCACCTCACATGATTACCATGTTGCCTTCTTAGGCGTGCTGAGCGTCTGCTGAGAGATGCTGAGCAACCTCAAACCTCATTAAAGCCATTGGATAGAGCCCTGAGCTATCTCATGAGATGAAGTTGCACTATTTATACTCTGAGAACATATGTATACTGTACTATTAGTGCTAATATTTTTGTCAGAACACTTTCTGAAAGCAAAATGTGAGAACATTTGTGGGCAGTAATCACAAAACAGGGTTGACAGCTCCTTCCTTCTCTTACTCAGTCACAAACGTTTTTCCTTTCAACAGATTATGAAATGTAAGTGGAACTGGTCATTTTCAGAAACTGGTGTTATTTTATTGATAATACATGAACACCAAAAGGGAGCTGACAAGGCTGTTGCCAAGTAGAACTGATAATTGTAGGGTGTCTGTGGCCCTACCTTAAATTGAAAGAAGAGTTAGACAGCCTGACAGTAATATCTGTCAGCAGGGAGTGCATACTACATTTACAAAAGTTCATAAAAGACAAGGAGGACCAAGCCCTTCTCTTCCATTTCCACCTGCTTAGCAATTGAATGTCACTTTTTATTGTGCCAATAGCCTTCCATATCATGGAAGTCTATTCCTGTCTGAAAATCCAGGACAAAGTCAACAATAACCTTTCCTCATGGCTGAAAACTGCAGGAAAACTCTCTTTCCATGGACATCGTGGTTCATACTGCCCTGCTACTAAGCTGTGGGGTCTCAGGCAAGAAACACTACTGAGAATTAACAATTCAGAACAAGAAATTACAGGAAGGAATAATAATGTCACCAAATTGTTTTGTATCCCAGGAAATGGCTTGCCCTTATGCTCTCATGGAGTTGTTTGTTGCACGTGATCATCAGTGAATCATCGTCAGGCCTAGGCTGCCTGCATCAAGCTTTTGACAAAGGCTCCCAGCAGTAACTTTTGCCTGTTTTCCATCACAACTTTGTCATCACTACAGAGCGTGGGATAATAATAATAAAAAAAAGATAAATCAGAAAGCTGAAATGAATCCTACCTGATGAATCATTATAGTGAGGAAGATTTGTGTAATTTCAGACTCACTCTTTCATTCAGAATCACATATTATCTGTTATCGAAGTTAATTGTAATAAATGCATAACAAAACCTGATGTAAGCATCCATATGAACAAGCAGTATCTGGACAGGTTTAATGACAGGATGTTCCTCAAAGAGTTCCTCTTCTCAACTTAAACACAGTTTGTTCCATTAGGAATTAAAGAAATTCACCTCTATAACATTCTTTACCCTCTAAAAATGATTATGAGCAACAAATAAAACACATCAAGTACAAAGTCCGGTTATTTTATTTTTGCAATTATTAAGCACTTTTGCAAAGACTAATTCATCTGGAATTTTATAAGCTAGTTATATTTGCGATCTGTGGGCAGTTCTTGATGTAGTTGTGATCTATCCTTCTATCCATGTTTTGTTCAGAGTAAGTAAAGGAATACTTTTAATGCCTGCTAGCTTAGCAATGGCAAGGAATATAATCTACCTTCCAATCAGGGGATCATCTTAGGAGTGAAAAAGGTTCTCAGTCCTGGAAGCCAAGATTTGTACAATAAGGTGTGAATACCAATGTGCTCCTTTGCTGGAACCGTACATATTTATGCCAGGAAGAAGCAAGGACATCAGAAAATCAAGGAGACAGCAAGAAAATACCACGAATGTGTAAATAGGGACAGAGTGACAGAACTTGCTGCTCTGCCTGATCAAGACTCCAGATAAGACTATCACTGGAGTCTATTGTCAGATGACTTTGAGAAACACACCTGGTTCAGAATGAGCAAAAGACAAGGTCGGAGGTCAGAGCAGGGTTAGGATAACTGAGGGGTCCTTTGCACCACTATAATGGGACATACCAAGGTCTTCAACACACAGTTCAGATAGCTAGGCAACATTACAAATGGGGAAAAAAAAGGATTTGGACAAAAAGCAGGCAAAACTGCAACAGTCGGAAGTGTTTATGATATGGACAGAAGAGAATTCAGGATCACGAGCAGTATAGGAAAGCAAGGACAGGACTCAGTTTCAGCTCCAGTTAGTCCAAAGCTAACAGGAAATCTTTCAACAGACACGCGAGCACTGTACTTAGATCCCCTTTTTACATGAATGTTTGTGAGTTCTGCACTGCTCACCGCAGCATTAGGTGGCACTTAAAAACCCTTGCTTGTGTGAGTAAAAGACCCACTTTGGGGGCATGGTTGTGTGCAGGCTTGGCATTATGAGTGAGCAGCCTAGTATGGTCACTCATTTCATGGCTTACTGCATTCAAAGAAACAAGATATGTCTGTATTCTCTGCATACAAATAGGTCAGAATCAAACCCCACTTGACTCTATCATGTTTCTAAGAAACAGCCCACAAATTTCCAAATATTGGCTAACCACTAGCACTAAAACAAGTGTGTAATAACATGTTCAGTTCTAACCACCTGAATAGTCCTGTTGAATGTACGTATGTGTATACATTCCTGAAAGCCCAGGCACTGAAAGAGCTAATCACACATTAAATTATCTCCAGTGGGTGGGAAATATATTTTCATAAGACATTTAAGTACATATAAAACAATTAATTTTTTTTAATGTCAGTCTAAAAATTCCTATTATCTTTAAAATGTTGGCATCTGTGTTAATTTACTTAGATTGCAGCTAACTGTATCAGTTAAGAGGTTATTTACAAATCGTGCAAAACCAATCATCTAAATGGCTGATCTTTTCCCAGGAAAAAACCCAACCACTTTCTGTAAACAAAATCAACAATTAAACCCAATTTAAAACACATAAAAATGTTTATGAGCTACTGAGCAAGAAACTTGTTAAAAGACTGGAAGTCTCACCCGAAAGAAGAGCTTTTAATTAATTCTCAGTCAAACTAACAGACATCACAAATAAGTTACACCTCTTTCCCTCATCAAATTTTGATGGTCTTTTTAGGGAAGACAAATCTTAAAATTTTAGACAAGGACTTAATGCAAATATTCTTAGTAAAAGAATCTTACTCAGAGTCACAATTTAACAAGCACATGTAATTAGAAGTCCAGTTTGTTCTTGTTAAATGTCCAGGGTTTTTTTTTCTGTTCATCTTGTTTGTTTTCACTTTTTGTGAAATGATGATTTATGAACTGGATTGGAAAGAGGGAATTGCTCACCATGTCATGTGCCATAGGTACTGTTTGGGGTATAACTGTTTGTTATACCTCAGGGCCTTTTTAATACCTGGTTAATTTCCAGTGAAAGCATGGAATTTCCAAAAGATATTTCTCCACAGTATTAATGATACTAAAATATGTGTCAAATGGTTTACTGATGTTATGGTGTTTCTTATGTTAGTTTTCAATATTTTCAGTGTTTATATTTGACTAGAGGAAAAAAAAAAGAGAAAAACATTTCATGTTTTTTCTCCTAGTGCTTTCATTAGGTACTATGTAAAGTGAGGAACCATGGGGAAGACCATTTTTCTTTTTCAGTGTGGTTTCCAAAACCATTTGTGGCCCTCCCAAAAATGACCTTTCTAATGACCTGTGTGATAAATATACAAGCTTATTCCACTCAAAAATCCAGTAATTATTGTAAATTAGAGCATATATGAAGGGCATCGTAACCTCCAGGGTCAGCAGACACCAGTTCACAATGCGGCAGAGATGAAGCTGCAAGGATGATGAGTGTCTCTTTTTAAGGATAAAAATCTTTAAAAGATTTCAGTGGCCCATCTCAAATTTTATAAATTAAGCTTATAATGTGCGCACAGCACATTCTTTTGTCACCTCCATGACATGACACCCAGTAAACGTTTCTAATAACTCAGAAAGACAGTGGTAACATAGGGAATGCTACATTTGAATGAAGAACTTCACATATTCACTCCAGCAAGTCAGTCAAGCCCATAAATCATTTTTTGGTCTGTAGGATTAGAAGTAGATAATGAAATTGAACAGCAAGAGTAGATATGGCAAAAGCAAGATAAAGACTGGTGACTATAACTACCATGCACCACCACTTCATTATATTTATTCGCACCAAGTGGAAATACGGGGCAAGCACAGCAGTAACCAAAACATGGAGGTGTCTCAGGTTTATATTTTCCAATATAAATTCAAGAGTTCCCAATATAGCATTAGAATGGTGACTAGTCTTTTAAAACCTAATTAGAATACTGATGCTTGCTTTGAGTAGACAGAGGACAAGAGCACATGATGAAACAAAAGTTATGCATCAGTTTGAAGTGTATCGATCTGCCAGGGTAACTGTGCTGTGTGATTTCATTAGCCAGTCTGGACCTGGATCTGTCACATGGCACTCCATGACTTAACATCCAGCAATACCACTGAAACCAATTCCCAAACTAAAACACAAACCAAAACAAACTAATGCAATTCCTTGACAAGCTGAAACATACTCAGAAACAGTTCTATTTCTGGTTTTGAGAAGTGAGATTTATTTTGAGGGTCACAAAACCCACTGCTTATCACAGTAGAGTTTTCATCTGTTTAATTCCTTGATCAAGAAATGACATTCAGGCCCAAATTTCAAATCTCTTTCTTTAGACTGCAGCTTTACCTTTTTATAACTTACCTAGTTCTTCATCAGTCTTGGAAACAACAATTTTAAACATTTGTTTCAGAAAAGCACATCTGAAAGCAATGCAATCTGGAAAGACTAAATACAGTCAATCATAAAAAAAACCCAAACCAAACAAAAAAAAAACCCCAAAACCAAAAACACACCAAAAAACCCCAAAAAACCACCACCAACAAAAAAAAGCAAAACCAAAAAAAATCGACTAAAATGCAGCATGAAACTTCAAAAGCCTTTACGTGGAACATAGCTTTATTTTTCCCTTTGATTGCTTAGATATCCAAGAACTAAATTCCTAACTTTTTCCTGGAAGGGGAGAAATAAAAGGAAGCACTTCTTTCCTGAGTAATGAAGAGCTCTATCCACACATTTAGATTAGAGATAAATGTGGCTAAGACAGACTTCATAGACTAAAGTGCTTTATATGCAGTATAAAATAGTATTAGGAAAAGAGAATTCTGGAGACTTTATCAGTACCACAGAGATTTGGTGTGGGTTCAGAAAGGTGGGAATTCTCCCGACGAAGATACCAAGAAATATCAAGACTGATAAGAACACCATGAGAGGAAAGCAGTGCAATCATCTCGGGCCGTGACAGCCCAGGGGAGCAGAATCGCCTTTCACGCGAGGACCACTCAACACAGCCTGTGACACCTCCCTTCTCCCCGCGGCGAGAGCCAGGACCCGGTGGAAGCAGCGGCGGGCGCCGTCCCAGACGCGTGTCCTCACTGCACCCCGCCGGGCCCCGCCGCCTCAGCCCCGTCCCTCTGCTGGCCGGGCGGGCAGGTGCGTCCCCTCTCCGGAGGGCTGACAGGGGCCACCAGCGGGAAGGGTGCCGAGGGCCGCAGAATAACCCAGCGGCCCCCCAGCCAGCCCGTCCCTCGGGGGCCCGGCCGGCCGCAGGCCCTCGGGCTGCGAGCCCGAAGCGCCGCCCGGGGCGCGCTCTGCCCCCGTGGGCGGGGC